>CM042242.1:11061984-11101984 GCA_023566225.1 Romanogobio albipinnatus | reverse complement strand
TATTACTCTTACCTGACACTGATATTAAAATCATTGTTGCGGTTTCTGTGATTTGGCTCCATTTATTCATTTTGTAATTAACATTTTTTTATTGGATACCAATTGAAATGAAAGCACACTTTTTGGTGCATAAGATTGGTGAACAAATGGTAGCTAAGGTAGGTCAAAAACACATGAAGGGAAGTGTTAGGATAATACAACATCAACATCAACATTCGGACGGTATTCTGCACACATTTTAAATTGACATTTGACATCATCTGACATGAATTAATTAATTGAATTTAATTGATCTCATAGATGTGTCTGTTGTGGTTCACGGCCATAGCAGCACCAATTGCTGCAGTTAATGTGGTGAATTCAAATGACTTAGACATAGTCCTTTTAATGTTTTCCCATTTTAAATGCCTATTGCCTGCCGTGCACAGTTAAGCTGATGTCACCGGCTTGGGCCCGTTATCGCTGCTCGCAGCTTTAATTTTAGTTTTGTGTTTTGTTATGGTCCTTATAGTCCTCACTTTCTGTAGCATGAGACAGTACCTGCAACCCAATCAGGTTCCACAGTCCAGCTCCTCCAGGATGGCACATCCATACGTGCCAAGGAGGTTTGGTGTGTCACCAAGTTTCAATAGCATGATGGAGGAGATACCAGGAGACAGGCTGTTACACGAGGAGAGTTGGACAGGAAACAGACTTTGTGACGGTGCCATGAGGGCCCACAGCTCATCACCGTGCAGCTCGATTGCCATTTGCCAAAGAACACCAGAATTCAAGCCCTGTTCTCTTCACGGATGAGAGCAGGTTCACACTGAGCACATGTGACAGACGTGAAAGAGTCTGGAGATGCCGTGAGGGAGCATGACCGGTTTGGCAATGGGTCAGTAATGGTCTGGGGAGGAATATCCTTGGAGGATCGCACAGACTAAATAAAATGCGTAACATTCAATAAAATAATACACTTTAAAATAATAAACATTTAACTGCAGATATAGAAAATAGTCAAGATTAATTAAGATTAATTAAATTAATTACTCAGTGCAACATAAATAACATGATAAAGAACCATAGAAAAAAGGACACTGTTGCCATTTCAGGGGAGAAAGCGAGAGAGAGAGAGAGAGAGAGAGAGAGAGGGAGGGGGGGGGGGGGGGGGTAACGGGGGAGAGAGAAAGAGTGAGTGGCTGTAGTACAGAAGCGGACCGTATCACCATACAGCATCAGTTCAGTGGTGAACGGTGAAGATTAAGACCTTCATTTTGCAGGAACAAGTAAGGAATTTGAAGAAGAAAAAAAAAATGGGTTGTCTAGAATTCCTCAAAGACTTTTTCCTGGGTTTTTGGGACTATGAGACTCCAAAAGTTATGGTGGTGAAGGACAGAAAACTAGGAGTCATATACAGAGCCGTGCAGTTCCTGGTGATCACATATTTCATTTGGTAAGACTCTACTATCCTCTGTCTTTGATCTAAAAAATTACTTTTAGTCAGTCAACAAACTTGATACTTCTATTTGGTCATACATATGATCTTTATCATATTAGTCTATAGATAGACCACTGCAGAACAACAACATGGAAATTCAAAAAAGAGTCATTTCATTGTCTCTGAATCCTTACTATAAACCCAAAGAAATGTAAGGCTTTTACCTACAATCGACTGAAGGAATAGTTTTTTTTTTAAAGACAATATATGCAGAAGAAATGCAATAAAAATAGTATTCTCATATGAATATTATGAAATAATATGAATATAATAATAATAATAATATGAATGTATAATATCATATTTACAGAAGTTTTACAGAATAATCTGGCTGTGAATTCGTCGTTTTGTTTTTTGCATTTTCATTTATATCTTTGAATATGTTTAATCTTCTAATGTTGATTTTATAGCTCATCCACAGAATCTAATCTGTTATAGGTGTGTTTTGTTTTTAAAGTCTGCAGATAATGGATGCATTTATGTTATCTTTTATGCATGCAGGCATGTATTTATAAGTCAGAAAGCATATCAGGAGACTGAGACGCGTCCAGAGAGCTCAGTGTACACTGAGATGAGAGGTGTGGCCATACTGGAAGATTTTGTTCAGGACACTACAGAATATGTCAGACCTTCTGAGGTGAGGGACCATAAAACAAATAAACTGTACATACATTCATAACATTATATCATCTTTTTTTTTTTATTTGAAAAAAAAATCCAGGGCAGACCAGATATTATATATATTACTTCAGAGATATTGTAAAGTGATTAAATTATATATTTCCCTGCTAGATCATAATATATATTCATCCTTGGTCAGCATTATATTGATTGATTAGAAACCCAGAATTTCTTCACGCACAGGGTGGAGATGTCATCAGTACAATTCTTAGAAAAGAAGTGACGCATGATCAGACGCAGAGCACATGTGCCGAGGTGAGCGCACAAACTAAACAACAATATAAATTCAAAGTATTGATGTTTTTTTTTTTTTTGCTTGGTCTGAGTCAAACAGCAATTTTTTTCTTCTGTGCTTTTTCAGCATTACAGTGTTGCCTATGCAAACTGCACAACAGATTCTGACTGCACTCGAGGGGAAATGGATTTTGATGGTCATGGTGGGGTTTACATTTATAATGCATGCATACATACATACAGTAGGGTCCAAAAGGCCACTAGTTTAAAGTCATCATAAATTCAAAATGGACAATTCAGATTTTTTTAATGGAATATTCCAATATTTATTATAAATGAGTTATTTGTACACATCCTTTTTTTTCATTCATATGTCTTCATAGTTTTTAATCAGAATAACTTGCCTTGTGCAGCGACTTCTCTTCTCTGATGACGTGTTTGCTGGCGCAAGGGCGGGGCAACCTGTCACTCACATGAGATCGACCAATAGCAAACCAGAACTATCCAATCAATTCCAGATGAACAAAATCAAGTCCCGCCTTGCGTTTTTTCTCGTTTGAGAAGCCGTTACACTCATCACAATAGGGAAGAAAATACTTCAGTTTCATGCCGACTTTAATGTTAACCTTCTTCTGATTTAATGCAATTTCTCATTTAAAAAAAAAATAAAAATAAAAATGAATATAAATGTCAGAATTTGCTTCGATTACTGCAGCACAAATGATTTAAATCCAAACATTAATAATTACCGGTAATTAAAAAAAAGTTCAGTTGATGGCCTACTGTACAAATATGAATACCAAAATCATTTCAGCAAGTCTAAGAATAGTTAGACTGTGACTTATATCAACATGTGAACTTGTTTTTGAATAGGTCAAAGAACAGGACGGTGTATACCGTACTACAACTACACATTCAAGACCTGTGAGATCAAAACCTGGTGTCCCATTGAGGAATATGCTGTTGTCAGGTATTGCGCTTTAATTTATTGATCTGTCAAAAATCAAGCAGAGAAATGCACTGAAACGTCTTTCCTATCCCCACAGGGAACCAGCTTTGGAACAGGCCATTAATTTCACAGTGTTTATAAAGAATGCCATCCATTTCCCAAAGTTTAAAGTTCTGAGGTACGGTTATGAGTTTCAGAACATTTCATAAATCTTACCACAGTTTATGGGTTTTGGCCTACAACAACAAAAAAAATCCCTGCAGCACTCTATAGTAAAACATATAAATGATCAGAAATATCAATCAATCAATTTGTGTTACTTGATCTTAAAAATCTTTTGATCTAAAGTGAAATGGCCTATGGTTTATAGGGGCAATATCAAACCAAACAAGCCAAAGAAGTTGTTACGGTGCCATTATCACCCAGACACCAACCCTTATTGTCCAGTGTTCAGCCTGGGCTTCATCGCAACGCAGGCCAGAGAGAAATTCAGTGAACTTTGCAGAACAGTATGTATACAGTCTACTGTCAAATAGCATACCAATTGAGCAACAGTAACCTTTTTAGATGTACGTTTCATGTATGTTTTAATGTGTTTAGGGTGGAATAATTGGCGTATTCATTAACTGGAAGTGTGATTTTGATGTGGATCCCTCGAAGTGCATTCCAACATATTCATTCAGAAGACTGGACATGAGGAAAGACCTGCCCAGCTCAGGATACTACTACAGGTAGGGAACTTCCGTAATCAAGTGACATTTAAAATGGTGATCAGTTGATTATTAAGTATACTATAGCTAAATGCATATGCAGGACTCCCAACACCATAAATGTGTGGCGTAAGACTTTTTAAAGTAAAGATCTCGGTCACACTTTAGAATCCAATTCTCACTGTTAACTATTAACAACGACTTTTGGCTCAATAAAACCCCTAATTACTACTTATTAATAGTTAGAATTGGGTAGGATTAAGGGATGTAGAACATAGTCCTGCAGAATAAGGGATTCATATGTGCTTTATAAGTTTTAATAAACAGCCAATATCCTAGTAATATGCATGCTAATAAGCAACTAATAGCGAGAATTGGACCCTAAACTAAAGTGTTACCAAGATCTCTTTTCAGGGAAACTTCATCCATCAAAAATCATCTTGCAAAATGGAAAATGCAATTATTAATATTTTCCTCTTTGAATAATTTTTAGCATGCTTTATTTTACAGTGCTTGGTAGTAACTGATTACATGTAATCTGGATAACGTAATCAGATTCCAAAAATGAAGTACTTTTAAACGTTTTAAAATTCTCATAATCAGACTACAGTTGTATTTTTATTACATGATTACATTGATTCTCCCCAAATCTTCTTTTTTATCTTTTCGGTTTATCACTTATATATGTAAAGTCTTCTTGATTTGTGAAATTGCACAGACCAGCCACTAGTCAAGTGACCACTGAATTTACAGAAATCATTTCACTTTGAAGGAGTGTTTACTTAATATTGCATATCTAATCAACTCCTGGGGCCCGTTCTTCGTACCTCGCTAACTCAGTTAGCCGGATTTGATTGTTGACAATTTGGCATGATCTTGGATTGTTTGGTTCTTTGACGCTTATCCTGGACTTGCTGTCATAGCAACAGGTCCGTAAATTTAAACCTGCTCGCGAACGGCTTATTTAATGTAAACAGGATTAGATTGCATCTTGAGGTGATACTTAAAATCTGTCCCAGCTACTGCTACTTTATTACAAGAGTTCATTACTGAACCAGGGGCAATAATAATAATTTTAAATAATAATAATATACAAATTTTAAATTGTATATGTATATGAGAATGTATATAATATTATAATGTTGTGTATAATACTATAGACACATCCACTTGATTGAGCGATTTATTTGTGATGGAATAATTACTTTATAATTTTATTGGAAGTTTGCACACACGTTGTACAGTTAATCTGAGCCGTGCATTAATTTAAGTGATGACGGATATTATGGGATGGCTTGATGCAGCGCAGGAGATGCAGAGAATTTGATCTTGACCCTTAAGAAACTTTAATACTGTCACGTTACAAATCTGCTTCAAATTGAATTAAAAATTGAATTACAACATTGAAATAAAAATGTAAAGGGTGTACAAATACTGTATAAAATCGAAAATATAAATAATTGGTAATCATGTAAAAAAAACATTTATCATTGATCTATTATAACTTTTATGTTGGTTTGGTCGTTTAGCTGTTTCCTTATAAAGGTCCAGATATTCGTGGGTTTTTTTTGTGTGTAATTTGTCAAGTTTTTTGCCAGGTGGCTTTTTTAATTATATGATGTCATTACGTTGCTCTCTTGACGCCAGCCAATCGCTGCATTGCTGATCATGGTTTCGAGTATCGATGCATCTGCCCTCTTCAGAGAAAACAAGAACACGCAGTGATCTTAGATCATTTAATCCAGATATTTAAATCCAATCCGCAAATTCGTTTGAAGAACCAAATTAGCCAGAGATCAGTTATCACGATTAAAAGATCTGGGATCTGTCAGATCATCTCAGATGTATTAAGCGAGGTACGAAGAACGGGCCCCTGATGAACACATTTGAATTATTATTCGAATTATCTCTCGGCGACTTTTGGAAGGCTTTCAAACACATTAAAATGCACAAATTCATGTCATATTTACATTTAATGCAGTTTAGTCTGCTGAACCCCTTTTGATATTTAATAATTAAGTCAACAATTTAACAACACATTGACATATTTACAGTTCCCTGATTTCGATTAATGGTCAAAACATGCATGTAAACAACTAAAATATTGAATCTTTTTTTAGTATGTGCTGATTTGTTTTTATTTATTTTAATTTGACATTTTTATGATTTCATTCATGATTAGCTTTACATGAACCCCCCTGCAGTTCCTTCAGTTTGGGAAACTCTGACGTAATGTTTAATGCTATTCATATTGTGGAATATTTTCTTACTCTTTGTATTTTTATATTAATATGGTATCAGTAAGATTGTCCTATTCAGATCAATATGATAAACGACTTAAAAGTAATCAAAAAGTATTTAGAATACATTACCTAAAATGTGTAATATAACATTACGTTACTAACTACAATTTTCATCATGTAATTTGCAATCTGTAACGTACAGTAATCTATCCAGCACTGTTATATACACTGTAATATTTTAAACTTCTGCCCACTTTTGGCCATAAATGCTAATTTCATCTAATCCATTTAAATTGGGAATAGAGTTGTTTCATCATTACTCTTATAAGAATTGTTCTTTTACTTTCCAGGTTTGCAAAATATTACTATAAGGATGGTGTGGAGTACAGAACACTCATTAAAGCCTATGGGATTCGCCTGGATGTCATTGTTCATGGACATGTGAGAACATACAGGAAGTACATTAGTGCCTCTCTGACATGCTGACTGCACATATTGAAACATTATTTCTATATTTCCTTTCAGGCAGGAAGATTCAGTCTGATTCCAACCATCATCAACACAGTCACGGCCATGACGTCAGTAGGAATTGTACGTTTTTGCTGAATGCATATTAAAAACGATTATTGGGGGTTAAAAGTGGGAGATAATGACAGTGATGGCAGACATAAACACTTCGCAAATTGCATTATTGGAATGATTCTCAGGTTTCACTCACAGCGCTTGATCTGGAGTAACCCTGATGGAAAGAGCCATTTACAGACATATACAGCTTGGTTCAGTTTTGCCTCATGCCTAATCTTGGGAATTGTCTTATTATCTCTCATCTAGTGCTCAATCATCTGTGACTGGATCATGCTGACGTTTATCGATAAGAATGAAGTCTTCAGTGATATGAAGTTTGATGACGTAAGTCAAGCAGGATGGAAAAAATTGGTGTAGGATTTATGGGATATAAACTTACAATTGAGGGAAAAAGTCAAAATTGCGGGATTTAAACACAATTGCAAGAAATAAAGTCAAAATTGCAGGATATTAACTCACAATTGCCAGTTATAAAGTCAGAATTGTGAGAATTTTTTCTCACACTTCTTATTTTTCTCAAGATTTTGACTCATCGCAATTATGACTTTTTTTTACTTGCAATTGCACATTTTTATCTTGCAATTATGCCTTTATTTCTCAGCATTGCGAGTTTCAATTCTGACTTCATACACTGATCAGGCATAACATTTTGACCACTGACCGGTGAAGTGAATAACACTGATTATCTCTTCATCACGGCACCTGTTAGTGGGTGGGATCTATTAGGCAGCAAGTGAACATTTTGTCCTCAAAGCTGATGTGTTAGAACCAGGAAAAATGGGCAAGCGTAAGGATTTGAGCGAGTTTGACAAGGACCAAATTGTGGTGGCTAGACGACTGGGTCAGAGCATCTCCAAAACTGCAGCTCTTGTGGGCTGTTCCCGGTCTGCAGTGGTCAGTATCTATCAAAAGTGCTCCAAGGAAGGAACAGTGGTGAACCGGAGACGGGGTCATGGGCGGCCAAGGCTCATTGATGCACGTGGGGAGTGAAGGCTGGACCGTGTGGTCCAATCAAACAGACGAGCTACTGTAGCTCAAATTGCTCAAGAAGTTAATGCTGGTTCTGATAGAAAGGTGTCAGAATACACAGTGCATCACAGTTTGTTGCGTATGGAACTGCATAGTTGTAGACCAGTCAGGGTGCCCATGATGACCCCTGTCCACCACCGAAAGCACTAACAGTGGGCACGAGAGCATCAGAACTGGACCACGGATCAATAGAAGAAGGTGGCCTGGTCTGTTGAATCACGTTTTCTTTTACATCATATGGATGGCCGGGTGCGTGTGCGTCGCTTACCTGGGGAACACATGGCACCAGGATGCACTATGGGAAGAAGGCAAGCCGGCGGAGGCAGTGTGATGCTTTGGGCAAAGTTCTGCTGGGAAACCTTGGGTCTTGCCATCCATGTGGATTTTACTTTGACATGTACCACCTACATAAGCATTGTTGCAGACCATGGAAGACCACCTTTCATGGAAACGGTATTCTTTGGTGGCCTCTTTCAGCAGATAATGCCCTGCCACAAAGCAAAAATGCTTCAGGGGAGGGTTTGAGGAGCACAACAATGAGTTTGAGGTGTTGATTTGGCCTCCAAATTCCCCAGATCTCAATCCAATCGAGCATCTGTGGGATGTGCTGAACAAACAAGTCCGATCCATGGAGGCCCCACCTCACAACTTACAGGACTTAAAGCATCTGCTGCTAACATCTTAGTGCCAGATACCACAGCACACCTTCAGGGGTCTAGTGGAGTCCATGCCTCGACGGGTCAGGGCTGTTTTGGCAGCAAAAGGGGGACCAACAGAATATTAGGATTCATAATGTTATGCCTGATTGGTGTATAACGCAATTCTGACTATAACAAATGTACTAGTTTATATCACATCATTCTGAGAAAATAACATGAAAGAAAGTCATCCAGTTTGGAACATGATGGTCAATTATTTTCTATTTCTTGAAAAGGCTAATTAAAATCTGTTTCTGTTTTGTTTAATCAGATCTCCAAGCAACCACGCCAGCCAATAACAACAGACCTCACGCTGACAAGCTATGGCTCCACCCACTCTGACCTCTCAGATGGCGTACCATTGTAAAACATCCTGCCACCACCAAAACCGCTCTTTACGGCATGCCATGCCTAATATAGTACAGCATAATATTTTTACATAAAGGACTGGTTATTCCTGTCTGAGGAAAAGAAGTGTGGAATACAGCACAAAACACCATATCTGAATCTAGAAAAGCTTAAAGAATACACGTATGCAGCTTCGCTTCAATAAATATTAAATGCTGATCAACAATTGACTTGCTTGTTTTATTCAAATACACGACAGGTTTGCATGTATCTTCCATCTTTGAACAGTCATGGATCATTAAAGGCTTTCTGTAATGTGACATCATTTCAATGAAAAAGAATATTCATTAAGAAAGAACTCATTGGATATTGAGTTTCATACAAATGTGTCACATGATTTGATTTCCAGGATATAAAGCAGCACTTGATTTTGATCGGACTGTTAAAAAATATTGACATTTTGATCAAATATTTTTCTTTGCAATAGCGTGCACAGACAAATTCCACAAAATAAACACGACAGATTTTGATTTCATGTTAACTTTAAAGTTTGACATTATCTGGTGATTTTTTGTTGTTGTTGTTGGTATGAATGTTGTCTGTTTTCTATCGTGATGTATATCTGAGTGAAACGGCTTCTCGAACAAGAAAAAATGTGAGATGCGACTTGATTTTGTCTGTCGGGAATTGATTGGATCACTGAGGTTTGCTATTGGTGGATCTCATGTGAGTGGCCCCGCCCTCTCGCCAGTAAATGCATCATCAGAGAAGAGAATAGTTAAAAAAAAAATAATGATGTGTACAGATAAATCATTTAAACAAGAAAAACAAGAAACAATGTGGGATGGGACTTGATTTTGTCCGTCGGGAATTGATTGGATCACTGTGGTTTGCTATTGGTGGATCTCATGTGAGTAGCCCCGCCCTCTCGCCAGTAAACGCATCATCAGAGAAGAGAATAGTTTAAAAAAATAAATAATCATGTGCACAGATGGACACTAAAATAAATACTGCAATATAAAAAAACAAATCCTTTCCGGGATCCTTCATCCATCAAAAATCATCTTGCATAAGGAAAGATGAGACGGTTTCTCCAAAGAGAAGCACTCGCTCTGCTAACCTGATAACAACTCTTCTTATGATATTGGTTACAGTAATGAAATTTAGGGAAAGAGAAACCGCGTCTGCTCAGCTCTACTCTAAATGTGATTAATAGAAACCTATCGATTTATGCAGCTCACACTTTTGAGGTTTATGGATCAGACATTTAAGTAATGATCAAGGGTGCATATAAAACCTCATCTCCCCAGACAGGACAAGAGACTGAAACCAGATGCTAAGTGAATGGACAGACAATGAACTTAGCAGGACTATGTAGCCGTTTGTCTACAGCACAACATATTCTTGTATAGACTCCTTACAACTCTTCTTTTAGTTTATTAAAAATGGTAGAAGACAAGTAAACAACTTTAACTCTAATTTCTGAATTTTTACTCAAATTGTTGTTGACTATATTTGTCAGAGCTCAACCATTCTTTTTTTCTATTTGAAAGAAGTCTCTTATGCTCACCAAGGCTCCGTTTATTTTATTTATATAAAAAATCAATTTCATAGAGACATCAGTAGCGGTGATACTGGCCTTCTTTGATAAAAAGATGCCATTAAACAAATATTTAAAATATAGGCTACTGTCTTTATGTTGTTTCTACATTAATTCGGAGATTAAACGTGAAATTATTACAATATAAAAATATATAAAAAAAACTAAAATATATTTAGATGCGATTTAGGATTACTAATTTTTATATATTTTAAAATGTAAAAGCTGAATTTTCAGCAACATTACTCCCGTCTTCAGTGTCACATGATCCTTCAGAAATCATTCAAATATAATGATTTCCTGCTCAAGAAACATTTCTTACTGTTATCAATATTGAAAATAGTTGTGCTTATTTTCATGGAAATGATTAAAACATTTTACAGGACTATTTGAAAAATTGTTCAAAAAAAGTTCAAAAGAACATTTTTTAATGTTAGTTAATAAAACTACCAGTTAGTTGTTGAGGTCTATTAAATAATATTAGCAGATATGCAGTTCCATACGCAACAAACTGCACTGTGTATTCTGACACCTTTCTATCAGAACCAGCATTAACTTCTTGAGCAATTTGAGCTACAGTAGCTCGTCTGTTTGATCGGACCACACGGGCCAGCCTTCACTCCCAATCAGTGAGACTTGGCCGCCCATGCCACTGTTGCCGGTTCACCACTGTTCCTTCCTTGGAGCACTTTTGATAGATACTGACCACTGCAGACCGGGAACAGCCCACAAGAGCTGCAGTTTTGGAGATGCTCTGACCCAGTCGTCTAGCCATCACAATTTTGCCCTTGTCAAACTCGTTCAAATCCTTACTCTTGCCCATTTTTCCTGCTTCTAACACATCAACTTTGAGGACAAAATGTTCACTTGCTGCCTAATAGATCCCACCCACTAACAGGTGCGTTGATGAAGAGATGATAAGTGTTATTCACTTCACATGTCAGTGGTCATAATGTTATGCCTGATCAGTGTATTTATTAATCATAACCTTTTGAATGGCAGTGTAAGTTTATCAACAACTCCAAACCAACATTTGGTCCCAAATTAATAGGGGTGTAACAATACCCTCATGTCACGATTTGATACATATTGTATCGCGAGTTCAGTATCGTGATATTAGAGCGATACATCACAACCTATAGTAAACGGTTAACAAAAAATGTACTGTTGATTAAAATGCTAAATTTGGAATTACATTGGGGGTGGAAATAAATAGGCTTGGACTTGGTGCTGGTAACCCAAAGCACAGGACAATGATGACAACAGAATAACAACATTCATGATTCTGACAAATATGCTTGCACTGTGTCACTGACTACTAGATACAGTGAGGAAAATAAGTATTTGAACACCCTGCTATTTTGCAAGTTCTCCCACTTGGAAATCATGGAGGGGTCTGAAATTGTCATCGTAGGTGCATGTCCACTGTGAGAGACATAATCTAAAAAAAAAAAAAAAAACAGAAATCACAATATATAATTTTTTTTAACTATTAATTTGTATGATACAGCTGCAAATAAGTATTTGAACGTCTGTCTATCAGCTAGAATTCTGACCCTCAAAAGACCTGTTAGTCTGCCTTTAAAATGTCCACCTCCACTCCGTTTATTATCCTAAAATAGATGCACCTGTTTGAGGTCGTTAGCTGCATAAAGACACCTGTCCACCCCATACAATCAGTAAGAATCCAACTACTAACATGGCCAAGACCAAAGAGCTGTCCAAAGACACTAGAGACAAAATTGTACACCTCCACAAGGCTGGAAAGGGCTACGGGGAAATTGCCAAGCAGCTTGGTGAAAAAAGGTCCACTGTTGGAGCAATCATTAGAAAATGGAAGAAGCTAAACATGACTGTCAATCTCCCTCAGGCTGGGGCTCCATGCAAGATCTCACCTTGTGGGGTCTCAATGATCCTAAGAAAGGTGAGAAATCAGCCCAGAACTACACGGGAGGAGCTGGTCAATGACCTGAAAAGAGCTGGGACCACCGTTTCCAAGGTTACTGTTGGTAATACACTAAGACGTCAAGGTTTGAAATCATGCATGGCACGGAAGGTTCCCCTGCTTAAACCAGCACATGTCAAGGCCCGTCTTAAGTTTGCCAATGACCATTTGGATGATCCAGAGGAGTCATGAGAGAAAGTCATGTGGTCAGATGAGACCAAAATAGAACTTTTTGGTCATAATTCCACTAAACGTGTTTGGAGGAAGAAGAATGATGAGTACCATCCCAAGAACACCATCCCTACTGTGAAGCATGGGGGTGGTAGCATCATGCTTTGGGGGTGTTTTTCTGCACATGGGACAGGGCGACTGCACTGTATTAAGGAGAGGATGCCAGTGGCCATGTATTGCGAGATTTTGGGGAACAACGTCCTTCCCTCAGTTAGAGCATTGAAGATGGGTCGAGGCTGGGTCTTCCAACATGACAATGACCCGAAGCACACAGCCAGGATAACCAAGGAGTGGCTCTGTAAGAAGCATATCAAGGTTCTGGCGTGGCCTAGCTAGTCTCCAGACCTAAACCCAATAGAGAATCTTTGGAGGGAGCTCAAACTCTGTGTTTCTCAGTGACAGGCCAGAAACCTGACTGATCTAGAGAAGATCTGTGTGGAGGAGTGGGCCAAAATCCCTCCTGCAGTGTGTGCAAACCTGGTGAAAAACTACAGGAAACGTTTGACCTCTGTAATTGCAAACAAAGGCTACTGTACCAAATATTAACATTGATTTTCTCAGGTGTTCAAATACTTATTTGCAGCTGTATCATACAAATAAATAGATAAAAAATCATATATTGTGATTTCTGGATTTTTTTTTTTAGATTATGTCTCTCACAGTGGACATGAACCTACGATGACAATTTCAGACCCCTCCATGATTTCTAAGTGGGAGAACTTGCAAAATAGCAGGGTGTTCAAATACTTATTTTCCTCACTGTATATTTAATTTTTACTGGAAACATAAGACATTTGGCATTATCAGGACCCACAAATATTCCCCCATTGCATTATTATACATCTGTAAACTTGAATTTTCTCCTCACATAGTAATTTTCATTTTTGGGTGAACTATACACAATATATATTGTCACGATCCACAAAACATATTGTTGCATTTTTGTATTGCAATATATTGTTGATCCCCTACTGAGACATCTGAATTTATAATAAATCGGTTTTCCTATAACTCAATTATGCAGCACCTTTATTTTTTTTTCTTTAATATGTATTGCTATTAAATATATAGCATATAAGTAAAACAGGGTTTTAAACTGCATTTAGACGTGCTGCATTCAAATGTAAGTAACAGGCTCACCAAAAAAAAAGAAAATCTTGTAAAATAACAAATGTAAAACAAAACCAATTGTATAAAATAAAAATGAAATATTATCAGATAATTTGTTTGACCTCCCGAGATTGACAAACATTTTGAAGGTTAATCACCTACTTTGACTGAACGTTTGAAGTGTTTCAGACACTATTCTGAAGAAAAAGCTTTTTGCTCTTAAGTTTCAGTAAGTGGTGAGTACAGCAATGCCAATTCACAATGGTTGGATTTCAAATTGCACATTGCACAGCATGTCATACATCTCCATGATGTCCAGGTCTTTGCCTCAGAGATAGGAAATCGAATTATAATGTGCTAATGTAGAGTGAGAAGGCAGAGCTAGGAGCCAGGCAGTGATGTGGACGTCTCATTAAGTTAAACTGGGTAGTTGCTGGCTATTGCAAACCTCAAATAGCCCTATATGTGGTTACAAAACTAAAAGCCATATTCTTCACATAATTAAATTCATAAATGTCGAAAAGATGGACTATTACCACAGGGACATATTAGTTGCGTGCCACTGTGAGAAAGAGCCATATCATTGCAGATTCAATTAGTAACCATAATGACCAAAAATCATCATTTACACTTGGTCACTTAGGAAGTAATGATGGAAGGTCATTTGCAAAAGTGAATTCTTCAGATACAAAAATATTTATTAACACACAAATAAAAGAAAGTTCCAGTACCAAACATTCCCCCTGTTATAATGTACACAAATTTCAAATGAATTCAGAGCTGTACAAATGGCACAAACATACATAGCTTGGCACAACCAATGGAGAGCATCAGGTGAACAGCATCTATGCGTTCATACTAAGGACCCAGTCAATGGTCTCTAGCAGGAAGCTCATATTATAGTGGGCGGCAATGTTCCGGAACACTTCCACCTGCTCAGAGAAGCTCTGCAAACACATCCAAACAAGTGGAGATGAGAAAACATGACACATGACAAGGACATTTCTCTGTGGTCTATTGGCTGTAAAGCATACATTTATGTTTGGGGTTGTTTATTGCTATTTAAAGAAGTCTCTTCTGCTCACCAAGGCTGCATTTATTTAATTAAAAATATAATAAAAACAGAAATTTTGTAGAATATTACAATTTAAAATAGCGTTTGTTTTAATGTAATTTATTCATTAAAATGTGATGCAAAGCTGAATTTGAATAATTCCAGTCATCAGTCAGACGGTTCTTCAGAAATCATTCTAATATGATGATTTGCTGCTCAAGAAACTTGTCTTATTATGAATGTTGAATATGGTTGTGCTTGAGGGATTCTTTGTTAACTAGAACATTAAAAAGAACAGTATTTATTTGAAATAGAAATCTTTTGTAACATTATAAATAACTAACATACCGTATTTCCTCAAATAAAAGCCTGTAGTCAATTAAACGCCGGGCCTCTGATAGTGGCCGGGGGCGTGGCCAGCACGAACAAATAAAGGCCGGTCTCAAATTAAGGCCGGGGGGAAATTATTTCCTTTCATTTCATGTGCATTCAAGTTCAGCGTAATGTACAGTAGGGTTGTGCCGAAGGAGCGAAACCATCGTGGCCCCCCGCTGGGAGTCTTCGAGTGTGACGCACAATCCTGGTCTCTTATATACTTAACCTAAACACTTTGCAGGGATTGCTCTGTAAATTAAATAGAGAATATAACTGATGCATATCTGCTATTTTAAATACTGTAGTCTATGAGAGATGTGACGTGTGTTAGTCTGTGAAAGCTACACAAATGATCTGGACAATCTCTTAGCCTCTTGTCTTTTTAACACATCTTACTCTGCATTTAACTTAAACTATTTTATTTTGTACAAGAAAACAGCATAGGCTTCAAAATAAATTATGTTATTGAAATATTGTAAAGTGGTCATTTGAACTACTCGAACGAACATTTAAAAAACAATATGCAAAATCAAAGTTGAATAGCTCCATAACGGATTGAGAAAAGTGCGCGCATTAGTTGGGTTAGAAAAATAACGAAATTATAGTTTTTTTAAAGTAGAAAATAATATTTATGTAAAGAGATATATATTAAAATAAAAAGTGCATAAAGGAACACAACTCTTCTTAAGTGGAAGGAAGCTTTTTTACCTCACGTGGAATATAGAAAGCACATTAGTTGGGTTAGTAAAATAACAAAATTATAGAGTTTATATTGAGTCTATAAAACACGAAAGAACAACGAATATATCACAAAAGTACATTTCGTTTTGTATAAATTGTATCTTAATTTTAATCTATGTTTTATCAACCAAATTGCCCGGATTTAATAAATAATAAGCAAATAGCCTATAACAGACAATGACATGAGGTGGAGGCGGCAGCTCCGGCTTAAATGAACTACTAGAAAAGTAAAAAAACTTTAGTCAGGGGCAGCCCTTACTATTTATTTCAGATAGGCCTATATTTGATCCAGCATGTCACAAAGGGAGTTCTGGGTTGAGCGGCGGTGCTGAGCGGAAAGAGCTTCAGAAATGAGCAGAATCTCCAGAAAGGCGCTTGATCTCCACTGGAGGAAATATTACCGCTCTTTCAACACGCACACACCGCAACAGTCACAATATGATCTCATGTATGTTTTAAAAACACAATTCAACTTATAAATAATACTTTTTAATGGGCCACCTAAAATGTTTATTACAAATAAATTATTAAATTCTAAAAATGAATAAAATTAACAAAAAATTGCATTGCATTTGCAATCCTTTGAAACCCCCCCACTTCCCACGCCCCTGATGATATCTGTCCTCTGGAGCGCTATCGCTTTTCATTTAAAACGGTTTATTTAAAACAATTATTTTTTCAAATAGATGGCATTCGAAATACCCCTAATAAAAGCCGGTGACCTTCTGCAGTTCAGGTAAATAAAGGCCCCGGCTTTTATTTGAGGAAATACGGTACTGTCACTTTTGATCAATTTAATGCAAGACCCCAAATTTTTGAACTGTAGCAATGCTGATATACAGAAGTATTAGCATATTAGTATTGCACAAGTACCTTTGTGGTGAAGCTGAGGTTGAAATCTCCAGCACAGCGACAGTACAGCGGCATGTTTGCTTCCTTCACTCCTTTGCATTTGGTACATTCCTATGATGGGATAAAGTGCCATGAGTGCCATTTACAGAAGAAAAGGTCAATGGATGTGCATATACATTAAGCTTGGACATTTAACAAATAAAGATGTTACTTCAGCAAAACCATAAATCGAAAACACTCTAAAAGTGGTAAATGGGTCTCTCATTTGTGTCTCTCACCAGGTCTTGTAGGGTGTAACTCATGAGTTTCTTCTGGAGCGCCTCCACCAGGGCCATTTCTATGGACTCTGTGTCATACTGGGCCTGACAGTTAGAACAGAACCACTGAGGAAGAACTGAACCATCCTACATGGGGAAAGAGGAAAGAAGAGTAAAGGGAGAATATTATTGTGTTTTTTGGCTAGCTTGATCACATGACAAAGGAGTGACCATGTGGGAAAACACCAAGTAGTTGTAGCTTAACGAGTTTCAAAAAAAGCTCTTATAATCAAACAAACATGAGCGAGTAGTAAACCATTAACCATAGGTTTAAATAACAAACTTTAACAGTGAGAGTCAGTTACATGTTACCTGGGAAACCGCAGGGTCTTTACAGAGGTCAAGGTCACGACAGAAGTTACAGTGGTGGCAGATGACCTCTGGCAGGATGTAGGACTTGCAGGGGTCACGGAACTGGGCGTCCTCTGAGAATTCTCCAACATCCACCAATCGCAAAAGATCTCGCTTCAGTTTGTTCACCTGATTGACAATGTTGGCGTCCAGAGAGAGCACCTGGAGGGACATTACCACAAACATCTTCATAAAAATGTTCAAAAGTTTGAGTTCAGTAAGATTTATTTTAATGTTTGTCAAAGACGTCTCACTAAGGCTGCATGTATTCATATAAAACTGCAGTAAAAACAGGAATATTGTGAAATATTACTACAATTTAAAACGGATGTTTTCTACTTTAATATGTTTTAAAATGTAATTTATTCCTGTGATGGTAAAGCTGAATTTTCAGCAATATTACCAGTCCAGTCTTCAGTGTCACATGATCCTTCAGAAATCATTCTAAAATGCAGATTTGATGCACATTTCTTATTATTATCAATGATGTAAACAGTTATACTGCTTATATTTTTGTAGATAACTGAAATTTTTTCAGGATTATTTGATTAATTAAAAGCTCAAAAGAACATCATTTATTTGAAGCCATTTTTGTAACATAAAATGTCTTTACTGTCACTTTTGAGTTTTATAAGTATAAAAGCATTAAAAAAATTGAATGGTAGTCTTGTGTAGAGATGTAATGTTACAACTTAAGGAGTTTAAAACACGATTTGGCAGAAAAACACAGGAGCGAGAGGTGCATGCTGATACCTGGCAGACGTATTTGATAAACTCCAGAGCAGGATTATTGAGTGGCAAGTGAGAACCGGGAAGAACAGGAAACATCTCAGAAGGGAGAGTAACACTGCGAGTGCTCGACACTTTCTTCTGAATCTTCTGAGTGATGGTGAAAAAGTTCTGTGTGAGTTCACTTGACACATACTCCTGGGAGAATGTGATCAAACCTAAAACACAACAAACACAAGAAAAATACATGATGGAATCTTACAGAAGAGTAGTGCTGGGTGGTATGACCAAAAATCTGGATCTGTATTTTTTAATCACAGTTATCAGAGTATTTTTTTTCTTTTCATGACCTAACCTTTATATGAGTGGCTTATTTTTCTTTCAAGGGTACACAAAATAATCCTTTTGTCATGTTGAAATGAATCTCTAATTCTACTCTAATTACTAACATGAAACAATTAAAAGGATGCCTTTCAATTTTTCATCTTTGAAAACATCGACTCCAATTTGTGCTTGACCACATGAAATTAAAATATCAAATGACAGCCTTAATAATTCATATGGATTAAACTCATTGAAAGTGTATTTGGAACACAATCATAAATAACCCATTACAAAAGCACAAAGCTGAAACTTTATATGTCTTACCAGGAAGTGCACTGACATCCCCAGTTGGCTGCTGGGATGCTTGGGTTGCTCCTCGTCTCTTAATGGGAGTAGCACCAGGGGCATTCCGCTGAAGCTCTTGTCTCATGCTGTGATAGACAGCTGCAATGTAGGCTGCAAACAACAAACCAATAGTCATGATGAAAAATTGTAATAAAATAATTCACTTGTAATGTTTCTTGAGCAGCAAATCAGCATATTAGAAAGATTTCTGAAGGATCATGTGACACTGAAGACTGGAGTAATGATGCTGAAAATTCAGATTTGACATCACAGGAATAAAATATATTACAATAGGAAAAAGTTATTTCAAACTGTAACTGTTTTACTGTAAGTTTTGATCAAATGACAGCAGCCTTGGAGAACATACAAGTCTTCTTTCAAAAACATTAAATAGAACAAAAAGACACCAAACAAGTGAAAGAAATACAATCTGTAATGTTACCTGAAATGATCATAAGAAAGTATTTCTGACAGGATGCCGTCTGAGGCAGGTACTGCATGATGTTCCAGTTACTTTCAATCAGATCTTCCACATCTTCTTCCCCGTTCTGTTCTTCATCCTCCCCTTGGTTTTCTTCATCTTCTTCCTCATCTTCACTTCCATCTCCCTCTGCTCCATCCTTCTTTGTTTTCTTTTCATTGCCATGCTAGTGTTGGTGAAAAAAAAGTGCACTGAAACTCAACTTGAATGGTATAAATGTCGCCAATCTTTTACACAGAAACATTCCAAGTTGGAACCAAGTGAGCCATGTGCGTTACCTCTCCATACATAAGGCTAGAGGGCAGCTTTCCCTTCACTCCTCCACAGTTAGCAGGATCCATCCACAGCAGAAACTCCCAACATCGTGAGAATGTGATGGACAGAGAGTGGAAGATCTCCTTCGAATGGATACTAAAGCCGAGACACAAGACAGAAAGGCAAACAGAAAATGAATACAAATAATTTAATATCAAAGCTTGGACTTCAGAGACTTGCACATCGCACACAAACCTGTTAGTGATATACTCCACGTATGCAATGGCATCATCAATACGTCGTTTCTTGGTGCAGAGGATGAGACGGTTGAAGTTTCCATAGATCACAGATGATCCCAGGCGCTTAAACTCTGCAACAAGTCTTTAAAATAAGAATTGTGAGAAAAGTAAGTAGTCATTCTGTGGCTCAAACTGTAGAGCATGGTGCTAGTAACAACAACGTCATGGGTTTGATTCCCAGTAAATACATGAACTGAAAATTTGTACTTTGAAAGTTGTTTTGTGCAAAAATATCTGCCAAATGCATACATGTGAAATGTAAATAAAGCAGTATTTAAAGTTGCATTTTTGTTCACGCATCACTGGTTTTGGACTTCATACTGGCACTGATCTTTGTTTTCTTTTTTCACCGTCACTGATACAATTAAGTGAGTGTACATTTTAAATGTATTTATTATTTGTTTTGGCCAGAAGTGCTGTACATTTATGATATGTTCATTATCTACTTTTTTTTTAAATTGTAGATAAACTAATAGTGTGGTCACATTTACCATTGTATGGCAAATTTTCCTATCTGGAATACCCCATGAAGACTTTGCTGCACTGACCTAAACAGAAAGCTGGTTGGTTTGAAATAGATTTCTGTGAGCTGTGCTTCATACAGACTACAGACCTTTATTACCTGCTAAATTTCGGAGCAACTTTCTTTAACTCCAAACATCAAGATGACATATTATGTTATACTTACTGTAGGAAGATCTTCTTCATCATGTTGAGGAGGGTGCGGTGCAGGGCCGGGTCGTACAGCAGAGAACTGGGTGATCGCAACCATCGATAAAAATGCATCACCTGGTTATCAGCGTAGACGTTATGATACTGTGTGATCTCTCGAACCCAACCAACAACCATACTCTTCAGAATCCTTCACAAGGACAGAAAATAGTGAGAACACTTTTGTACAGAATGAGTTTTTGCAGAAAAACTAGATGGTTTGATTATGTTTACTGGCCTTACTCGTTTATACATGCATACCTGAATGTGTTGGAGCAGAGCGCTGTCTCGTCATAGCTGGCCACCGCGTTTGTCCCCTGATTCCCTGACATCATTTCCTCCAGTGATGCATGCTGAATGACATCAAAGCTGACGCCCATGCTGGCCCCGCCTTCCATGTCGTTAACATGCTGGGACTGCAGAATGGTGTTCACTGCCAAACTCTGAATATCCAACTCCACACAAACTGGAAAAATAGGCAAAATACTTTATAGAGATCCATTTTAAATAAGCTTGTTTTAATTCCTCACTTAATATTAATGGTAATTGAGTAATTATACAAACAAAAAATGCTGATGCTGCATTCAAAAAAATTACTATCATTATGTGCTATTCTTTAGATACCCACCAATCTATCTGTAGACCCGATATTAAAGAACAGATAACGTATCAGGTTGAAAAGTTAATATTATTAAAAATATATTACTTTTTAGTTCACCCAAAAATGAAAATTAGCACATGATTTACTCACCCTCAAGTCATCCTAGGTGTATATGACATTCTTCTTTCAGACGATTACAATCGGAGTTATTAAAAAATGTCCTGGCTCTTCCAAGCTTTATAATGGCAGTGAATGGGAAGTTCTGTTTTGAGGTGCATCCATCCATCATAAAAGTGCTCCACACGGCTCCGGGGGGTTAGTAAAGGCCTTTTGAAGTGAAGCCATGCGTTTGTGTGAGAAAAATATCCATGTTTAAAACTTTATGAACTAAAATAAATTCCGGCAGACAGCCGTATGCATCGATTTACGGCGAAATAATAGTGATGTGTTAATTTTGAACAAATCTTAAATATGACTTGGGAACGAGTTGTCTCAGAGAGCGATTAGTTCATTTTGTGTTGACCGTGTATACGAAACATGCCATCGGTTCTGTACAAGATCTTTTCTGTTACTGCATTCAGCCTATGGGGCTGTGAGCTGGTGAACGAATGACTCGAACCCAAAGACTCGAGAGGTGAACGGCCCAGATCAGACACTGATGACGGAACGGAACTAATGACTCGAACCCGAAGATACGAGAAGTGAACTAATCTTTCCAGGGAACAGACATGATAAATGTGAAGTGACAAAAGAAAGAACGACTTGGATTCGGAGGTGAGGTGAACTAATAAACTGCATAGCCTGAAGACTTATTTTTCAAAGTTTGACCGTGGCTGCATTAGCTTATCATTTATTTTTTATTCCAAATGTGGTCAGCACTTTTATGATGGATAGATGCACTTTTATGGACTTCAAAACAGAACTTCCCATTCACTGCCATTATAAAGCTTGGAAGAGCCAGGACATTTTTTAATATAACTCTGATTGTATTCGTCTGAAAGTCATATCCGCCTAGGATGACTTGAGGGTGAGTAAATCATGGGCTAATTTTCATTTTTGGGTGAACTATCCCTTTAATATCTGCTGTACTCCTAGTCTACATGTCTGATCCTGTGTCTTAATTTGCTTACCTGTGGAGTAGCAGCCCTGGCTGTTGATCTCCATGGAGCCTCTCTCATCACTCTCCATCACCAGTCTGCTGTCGTCAGCCTCTTTCCCCCCAAGGTCCGGCCGTGCCGTAGGTGACAGCCACAGCAGGTGGTTGTGCTTTCTCAAATGACGTGCAAGAAATAGATCTGATCCAAATATAGAAATATCCTGAGGCAGGTTTCCCACGGGAAGGTGATAATACCTGCAGAGAGAAAGGACATTATAGTACATGAGTCTGAAGTCAGCTTCTCCTAGCATGCTCCCCGATATTGATATTTTTTAAGGCACAGTATGTAAGTTTTGATGCTAGAAGTCACTTATTCAAAATAATAACAAAGGCGTAGCTTGAAAACGACGTGAATGAGTGTGGAATCATGGGAGTTGTCGTCTTCACCTCCACAGCCGATGGAAAGCAAAAAAGAAATCAGTTAATGTACATTATTAATGTATTAAAGTTTTATTAACGTTATTGTGGTATGAAGCAAGGCATCTGGGACAATTTACATTGCTGTTTTTATTATGCTTATATGCCGCAGTCGGCCGCTGCCGCTCTTTATTTTTATTATTTATGCACATTTTATGATTAAAGTTATTTTTAACATTAGTCCTTTCTTCCCTGAACATGAACTTTGTTACGTTTAAATTCACATTAGCCGCAAGTGCTGAATTACTACTCATAAAGGTCACTTTATTTGACAAATTAAAATTGTGGAAATTATGATGTCATTGATAGGCGACATATTGACACAGGCTGTTACATTGTTTAAAATACCAGATTTCTCTGGATTTAAACATCGTTGGAAACATTTGGGATAATGCAAGTACACAAGTCAACAAAACACATTGTTCTAGTGGTTTTTGGATATTTTAATAAAAACAATCTTACATATTGTGCCTTTAAATAAATAGTTAAATCTACACTACTTTCAGCATTAAGTCAGCAATGCTTGACAATAGTGTGTGGTGTACCTGGCCATATCAAAAGCCTGGGAGAGGCAGCTGTCCAGGTTCAGGTAGTGCTTGATCATGCGGCGAGCTCCGTGCCGTTGCCAGTCCAGTACGTTGTAGCTTATCTCATCTATAACGTGAACTGGCGCCACCGGGAACTCTTCCAGTACAGTCATGCCGGCGGCCAGACGTCGCAACTCCCAGTTAGACTGAACAGCAATAAGGGTCGGACCACGACGCTCCTCCTGCACACAAATTCGGAAAAAAATATTGCTATTTTTCTGCTGGACTGTGCTATTGGCCTTTTTGTTTTAAAGTGAAACATTTTTCAGTTATGCTTTTTTGCATATTACCTTTCATGAAGTGTATGATATAACTGTTTGTGAATGTAGAAGGTCTGCAAAGTTTCAAAGTTCAAAAAGTGTACGATAATTAGTTTTTGTTTCCCAAAAGAAATAAACGAAACAAGTTGTCAGTAATTCCAATCCTGTTCCTGCATGAACCTATGTAGCTTTGTAACAAATCTGCATGCCAGCCTACGGGTTTTAAATCACAGGCGGAGGGTGAACCAACTCTAGGGTAAGGTTAAGGAAATGATCTTTCCAATTAAAAACACTTAAAAATAGTTTAAAGAAACGTGCCACCTAGCAACAACCAACACATCCCAGCATAAATGCACCTGATCAATTATTTGTTATTAAAGCGGCTCACAAACCACTATAATTTGAACAGAAAAGCAAGCATACTGAATAATATAAAAATAAATAACTATTGCATTACCTAATGCAGCAAAACGAAAGTTTTATTTGAATTCTTAATTGATTATATATCGCCTAGAAACTGTGCAAAGAGCCCTGCCTTTATAATCACAATAAAGCTGTCACTCATCTTAATTCATTGTGATCTATATTCAATGAAGCTGGTTGCACAATGAATCTCTTATTTAGCCTATATAAATGTCTACACTTTAACTTAATGGTTAACTTATAACGAGCGCATTTGCAAGAGTGCAGAACTGGACAAAAAGTAACTTTTTTTTTTTTTAGAGAGATTCTAACTTAAACATGTCTGATTGGCCATTGTGTAAAAAAGAAAAAGAAAAAAAATCAACAGATATGTTTGTGATTCGCTACATTGATCAACGCTGCAAAAACACATTGTAAACAGAAACCGTTGACGCTCTCAAGAGCGCAAACACCAAATCTGTCTCAAGTCTGTGGCCAGGGGAAGGCTAGGCCATGCCCAGCCTTACACACGCTCTGCGGCCTTCGCCCATGGCTGAACATGAACGTCTAAGACACTGTGAGAAAAACAGTGATGCTGCAATATACATAATGAGAAAACTATATGCATGTAATTGTAGGAGACCTCCAACACAAAATTAGGAACCTTTGAAAAAACATAATAGGGCCACTTTAAATAACATGTTGAGGCCGTACCTTATAGTTGAGAAGAATGCGCTGCAGTGCACGGTAGATGGCTTTGATGTCATTTTCAGCACGCACTTCAAACAGATGTTTCTCAGGTGGCAGAAGCTCCTCTGTGGTCTTCTCCAGCAGTGCTGTACGTTCTGCTCCGTACACCGAACTCAGGTTGGGCATTTGATTACTGCGTACCTACATTTTGTGTAAATCACAGTAGTGTAAACTGCACCATCATCTTTGCACTGTGTATTTCTTGCAGTGCTGCATGTTTACTGTTCTTTTACGCAAGTAGCTCATGGTTTTTTTGTCAGTGTTTTCAGAGTGGCTTGGTTTGCAGTAAATGTCACTCCATGCAAATTTATCTCAGCATTTAGTTTGAGTTTGGATCACTTATAATATCCATTTGGGAATGCAATATGCACCAACCATCTTCCTAAACTTGTTACAAGAAGCACATATTAACAGTTGACAACCAGAGAGAAGCGTTAAGCTTTAGGGTTAGATTAATAAGACAGCCATAAATATTAGCACTGTAAAATAAAATAATGATTATATTATTTTTCTTAAATACTTTAAAAAAATATTTTTAACCAAATAATTACAACAGTAATATTTCTTACTATGATTTATTTCTTATTTTTTAAAATAACATTTTTTTTTTAAATTTAGTAATAAAATAATAATAATAATAATACTTATTATTATTATTATTATATAGTCATATGAATAAAATCACAAAATTATTTATCTCCTATTGGTGTTGAGTAAAGCACAAATCTGCAGCTTACCGTGTCAAGAACAAAGACACTGGCTTTGCGTTGAGACGGTATGAAGAGCCCAAAGAGAGCCTTATGGCCCTGACTGTGATGGTACAGGTAAATGTGCCTTACACTGCCTGTAACATAAAACACACCCAAACATTTTTAGCCCAAACAATTAGAAGCACATCAGCCACCAAACAAATGTGCAAACATTATATAGTGCATGTACAAATTTTCTAACCAATTACAAACAAAACTAAATTACTAATTTTGTCACCTGGCTCAAGGTAGCTGAACTGGGCCAAGGATCTCATTTCTAGGTGTTCCAGTTCAAAGGTATCAGCCTCTCTGCCAGCCAGGTCTCTGACCACCTGTTTATTGACCATACACATGCAGCCCAGCTGGGCCAGAGCCCGGAACAGCAGCGGAACCTACAGGATGTGAGAGAGTAACCTCTTTAGATTCTGCAAGATAAGGTCAATGCACCACAGAGCAGACACCTTCTCTGGAAATCTCCAATTAGTCTAGAACAGTCCAGGCTGACTACCAAACTAAAGACAAAATCATACACTATAATTTTCATTAAAAGGCAAAATCTCATATTTTGGGAAAAGTACTTACCTGTGTCTCATAGACACCCTCAATATCAGGAGCAGAGAGGTCTGCATTGATCTCATTGAGGTGTTCTTGGTACATGTCCTCAGGAACTGCATACTGGTACAGGTAATACGGCACACCAGAACGCGGAAGTATTCGGTTCACCTGTCATTTAAATGGATCAAAGTGAGACATGTCCTTAACTGAACTAAGAGCACAGTTGAAATATCCATGTTGAATCATTGCAACACTCTTTGGAATACTTGATTCTGACCAAAATATAGGTACATAAATAATAATACATATTAAAAACAATAGCAATGCTAAAATGATTGTTAATAAATGTAAATAAATATTGTTGCAATATTCATCATCTTGTTTAGCAGATTTCTATATTGTGATGGACACTTTACCCCGGTTTCACAGACAAGGCCTAAATCTAGTCACAGACTAAAATGCATGTTTGAGCTGCTTTAACTGAAAGCAACTTGCACTGGCATGTCTTAAAATATGTCAGTGCACTGCCATTGTTTTATCTCAAGATTCACACCAGTAATGTTTTTTTTTTTTTTCAAAGGCACGTTTATAAAAGCTACTTAAATGTCCTAATGAACTAAGGCCTAATCCTGTCTGTGAAACCGGGTCTTTGTTTTAAAGGAATCTTTAAACTAATCTGCTGAATAAGCTGAACTGGCTGGCACTAAATTAACTTATAGTCAAGAACATGAAGATTTCTCCTTACACAGATCATGCACAGAATTGGTGTTGAAAATTGTATACAGACCTTTTTGCAGGTAGCCCCCTCTTCCTGCTTGGGCACTCTCTGATTGACATAAAACACTCGTGGGATGTTGAGCTTCATGCAGTGCAAGTCACTGCCAATGACCGCCCACAACTTATAAAGACCTGGGTGACTGGTCTCTGCAATCTAGAGGTAGATAAAGATACAGACCATACATAGTGCCAATAAGAACAAAACTCTAATCTTGTTTAATAATTTAGATACAATGAATACTTTTATTCAGTAAGGGCACATTAAATAGTGACAGTATAAAAGACATTTATAATAATACAAAAGATTTCAGCCAAATAGGCATAGAAGGATTTCTGAGGATGTGTTACTGAAGACTGGGGTAAAGATGCTGAAAATTCAGCTTTGCATCACAGGAATAAATTACATTTTAAAATGTATTAAAATAGAAAACGGTTATTTTAAATTGTAAAACTATTATTTCACAGTTTTCACTGTATTTTTGACCAAATAAATGCATCTTTGGTGAACATAAGAGACTCCTTTCAAAACCAAACTTTTGAACAAAAGTGTATAAAGATGCTCGGATTAGCTTCATCCACCCAAACCAATGATTCTTCATTTAGATATCCACACCCGTCAAATATTCTATTTCTCAGTGTTTAAAGCATGACATTGTAACATATTACACTGAAGTAGGCTACTTTTAAATGAACATTTATTTAAAGTAAAAGATCTTTGGCAAAATTACTTTTTCCAAAAAAAAAACAGTTTTTGACTGTTTCCATCACCAACACACACAAGAAATGAAATGCGTTCAGCCCAAGCAAAGGCTGGATATAGGCTTTTTTTTAAATGTCACACACCCAGCACTTGACTTCCTTCTGTTTGTTTTGTTTGTAATTCTCCTTTTTGAAATTTCTCTCGGATTGGTTTTGCCTCCATTGCTGCTTAAACAAGTGGACCCCACAACACCCTACCCACATTTTATCTGCTGTGTCCACGGATATAACCACGATCTGCACATCACGAATGTACATGGAAAATGTTTTCACATGAAATCTCTGATTTTCTATTGTGACGTACCTGTACAATTTGCCAGGGCATGTCTAGAATACTGCGGGCAGTTCTCCGCAGGAAGCTGCCTAGCCCTGTTGTCGGCCCATCACGGATTACACCACCCCCTGTCGGCTGAGATTCCCCGTCAATCAAACGTCGTCGCTTCCGCCGTTCCTTCCTCTGGCGAAGCTGCAGCTCCCATTTTTTCTTGTGGTAGCGCAACCAGACAAGAATTTCCTCCTATACACATTCAAATGCAGATCAATTTGCTCTGGAGCCTTCCTTTTATTTGATATGTCAATAGATTTAATCAAACATAACATCTGATCATATGTAACTTGAGATAGCAAATGCTCCACTTCAGCTTTAGGTGTCATTAATATAAAGAGCTCAGACTTGCACGAGTCCTCATCCTTTGAAAGTGCATGCAAAGTGGACTAGCTTTAGCAGCACAGGAAACAGTGTTTTCTTGACACGACAACACAAACCAAGCTCTTCCAGGCCACAGCTACAACTATAGTTTTTGAGGGTGGGTCAAAGTAGATATTGTTCGAGGGCAGTCGATGAAAACCATAGGTTGGCATTATGCAAACCTACGCAGATTCGTGCAGGTCATACTTTTTTTTATTTTTTTTTAGAAATAATAACTTTTAAACATTTACATTCACAAACAGATACACTGAATGAAAACACACTGAATGAAATGTCATATCTAAAAATGCCTAATAGGGAAACTTTAATTGTAACTTCTGGTAAATGTTATTTTTTATACTGTCTGTATGCATTACCCGAGTGGCGCCTACAGCTGGCGGTGGCCCCAGTATTTCTCTCCAAGACTGTGTGAGTTCTTGCTCTTGAGAGTCGGCCTGGCTGTCCTCTCCCTGAGATATCCTCTTCCTTTTTGTGCTGATTAGTATGGCAGGTTGCACAGGGCGCTGAGGAGCACCGAAATCCTCCATATCCGGTGTCTCACCTGATGCTACAGTTTGAAAGGCCACCTGAAAGAGACAGAAGAAGGTGTGCGTACAGAAGGAGACAGGTAGACAGCAAGTTGTGTGAACGGTGTGTGTGATAGTAGACCTACCTGTCTCTTTCCCTCACTCGTAAAGAGCTCACTAATCTTCTTCTGCTTGTAGATGTCATTCTTTTCCAGAAGCTTCTTATGCAGCCAGTCTGGATGTCGTACCCTGGGTACTGGGTTTTTCACCTGAACAAAAATAGTAAGAACATGGAACTAAACAGAAGAAAATATAAATGCACACAGATAGTCACCAACAAATATATGATGCTTGTCAAATTAGGTAGATTGGTTACAAAATTCAGCTTATCATAGAAGAAATGTAGTGCTTGATTCTGGTTAGGACAGGTATGACAGGACAGGTAGGGGTCTAAATGATGTGCATGGTAATTTACCTGTTGCAGAGCTGCAGGAATAGTGATAATCTTCTGTATAGCACTGCCCAACCGCTCAATGTAGTAACTCCAGTCCAGAATCTTATATGTGAAAGACATTAAAAACAGAAATTAAAAACATAACAGCAGTAAAAAATACAACACTCCTGAAATTTCAACAATTTTGAAATTGTGATATTATAGCCAAAGTCGATGAATCAAATTAACTCACAGATCTAATGTCAAGGTCATGGAGGCTAGGCATCTTCAGCCATTTACGTAGATAATGCTTTTTAACACTCTCTTCAGCCTGAAAAATGGCCAGAGGGATCGCCCTGTGTGAGAAAGAAGAAATTATTTATATTTAATTGAAATATTACAATTTAAAATAACTTTTATTTAAATACATTTTGAAATGTAATTTATTCCTGTGATGCAAAGCTGAATTTTCAGCATCATTACTCCAGTCTTCAGTGTCCCATGATCCTTCAGAAATCATTCTAATATGGAGATTTGGTGCTCAAGAAACATATTCAATAATCAACTTCTCAATATTTTGCCGCTTAATATTTTGTAGAAACTGAAACATTTTTTTCAGGATTCTTTGATGAACAGATAAAAAGGAACAGCAATTATATTATATATATATATATATATATATATATATATATATATATATATATATATATATATATATATATATATTTTTTTTTTTTTTTTTTTTTTTTGTAACAATGTAAAAGTCTTTACTATCACTATAAATAATAAATATTAATTATTATTTATAAAGAAATACTATTTTTTGCACTCTGTATAAGGGGGGAATAACCTTCTGAATAAGACCAGTTAGTAGAAAAACACCTCTCAGTGACAGGCGAGCCCTCCGGTTTGCGGGAAATGACATAGCGACAGCTGAGGCCAGCGTCCTTCACCATCTGATCGCCAAGGAACTCAGCAAGACGCTTAGCCGTGCTGATGGAGGTGGATTTCTGTTCTCCGTAATCTTCAAGCTTACGGGACATTGAGCGGTTTTCTGAAATCAGCTCAAACAACTCTGCATCTGGCATGTTAGCAGCCTTAAAAACAAAAGACAAGAACAACATCCATTGAGTGCCACTTATAAAAATTATAAATACAGCTGTGATATTATTATAATAAAATGCATTGCAAGCAATTATTCCCATTATATTTCCACTTAAAACTGTGGAAGATTTTGTGACATCTGTCAATACCTTGCTGTAGAGCACATCAAGCCAGTAGTCAGCCACTTTAGCCACAGACGCATAAACCTCCTCTAGAGTCGTGCCTTTCAGGAAGGCCTCAAACACAGATGACTGGAAGATCTTAATGAGCTGAAGTTCTCCTCTCCTCTTCACCTCAAAGCCCTTTAGCTCAGCCAGAGACCCATCCTCATTAAATACGGCATACCTGAGGATAGGGAAGATATTTAGATTACAACCAAATACAATTAATACATTTACAGTAGTTTGGATCTACAAGTGACTAGTTACTGGTCATACAAAGTATAAGCAAGATTCACTGTGCAATATAGACAATAAAGCAATACAGATTTTTTTTTATTATAACAGCAGTTTTCACTCTGTGAGCTTACGCTGCAACTGATATCAGCTTCATTGATTGTAAAGGCAGCACTCAGCTTCTTTTTAACTTAACAGTATTTAAAAGCTACATGCGTACATGTATTATTGTATTATATAATTAATAGCATTAATAATGGTTACTTTTATTCTGATGGTTCCCTTTAGACATTCTGTTGACTTTAAGTAACTCTCAGATTATTAGTAAACTGGGTAACACTTTAGAATAATGGTCATTAGTTAACATTAGTTAATGCACTGTGAACTAACATGAACAAACCATGAACAGATGTATTTATATTAACTAACGTTAACAAAGATGAACAAATACAGTAACAAATATACTGCTCATGGTTAGTTCATGTTAGTTAAAACATTAACTAATGTTAACTAATGACCATTATTCTAAAGTGTTACCATAAACTGTTAGGTGTAGGGTTAGTAGAATAAGTTGACATGTATTTGCAAAGTTATGTATAGTTAGTATAATGTCTGTTGGAGAACCATAAGATAAAGTGCTAGCAGATATTAAGAAGACAGTCTACTAATACTCTAATGAGAGGTAGTTAACATGTAAGTGCAATGTTACTTTTAGTCAACAGAATGTCTGAAGTGGACAATCTAAATAACACCAAAATTAGGCTACCCTAATTGTGGTACCAAAATCCATGCCATTCTCCTGGTATTTGTAACGACTACTAAAATGATGGTACTGTGACAACACTAATGTCCACACAGTGTATTTAGTCCTTTTAAAAGAGTAGTAACGAACAAGAAGTTCAAGTGTAACTCTGATGTGGTTCTCTCACCTCTTCTTTAGTTTCTTTCCTTCTTCTTTGGAGGCAGGCAGAATCATAGCCAAGTACGGCCCATCCACTTCAAAGAAGATGCTGTTCTCAGCTCTGGTCTCATATGTTAGAGATGCAGGGTCCACCAGCTCTTGATACTGATGATTCGTGAAGCCCTCCTACACATACAAGTGATCTTTTCAGGTTATCATTAGTTGTTCCCTTTTAACCATTCTTTTGAAGATCACTTCCTTTTTAATATATAATTAACCTGCTGATAACGTGGTTTACTGGTCAAAAGAGAAGCAAGATAAATTACCTTGACCATGATATTGAGCATGGCTCCTGGATAACTGATGGTCACCTTTGACTTCTTCTCATTGGTGGATTTTATGACAAAGTTCTCAGGAAAGGTGTTGGGAAGAACACACCAGATACCATCAGTGTCCAACTCCAGAGGCCTCCTGAACAAGAAGAAGAGGGCAAATGAATCAATCAATTACAATAAACTGGTGTCTAAATGAACCACAACTCTGACAGTGTTTATGGGTTTGGTGTAAGAGCCTGACCCGATCTGTTCAATGAGCTCCCTGGCCTGAGTGATGATGTTGGCACCGGTAAAACACACAATCCCAGCCATCTCCATAGAGTACCAGCGTGCTCTAAAAAACAGAATATAAGCCATCATGTAAAACAGGAGTTAGAAAACAAAAAGTAATATCAGCAACTACAGAAGACAAGAAACTCTTTGGGTATATCTGCTCTAGCATTGGGCAATAAAAGTGCCTTGAAAAGTGATGGTTCTAATTGTTCAATACCCTTTTCTCATGACGTATCCGTAGAAGGAGTTGAGGATGCACTTGTGCGCCAGTTGCAGAGACTCATAGAGAATCTCCATGTTCTTGCAGCGCTTCACCTCTGCTGCGTCCCCGTTATCTTGCGCTGAAGACAGCTTCTTCTTCCACACCTGGGCAGATTATAGGAAAAGACAAAAGAATGATTTCTTCCTGTATAGGTGAGAAGACTAAAATATCATATTAAAAGAGGAAATATCCTAGAAAAACATCTTCTTTTGAAATAGAGGAGTTTGATGTACTACATAGACAGACTCTGGGAAATTAGGATTACAACAAGGTGCCAAACAATAACCACATCCATCTATTTTAAAATACCATTAATTACAAAAATTATAAACAATACAATTTTACAGGTTGCATACAAAGAAATACCAAACTGTAACATCCATAACAAAATAAACAATTAATCACTCTTGAATTGTTTATTTGAACAATTCAATACCTTGTGGAGTCCTTTGAACTCATATCGACGGTCTCTGAAGGCTCGAACTGTATCAACATAAAAGGAGTTCTCTCTTTGGCAAATGGTAGTGACTCTCTCCTCTAGTCTGGTCAGGTGAACCTTCTTATAGGCTTTTCTACAGTAGTCTAAGAAAACAAATACAAATGTAATAACATGTCTCACTGTTAATCTAGACAAGTGATGTACAAGTGCATAATTTCAGCTCTTCTTGGTCTGACAACAGTCAGACAAGACCTAGATCTTTGCATATGGGTATGGGAAACAAAAAATATACTGACCTCCCAAGCGCTTCTTCTCATGACGAGCCTGTTCTTCTCTATTGAGCACATGGAAAGCACGAGGTGGACCGTTTGGATAGAGAGGGGGAAACTTCTCTGACTCCAATTGTTGCTGAATGCGATGAAACTCACTCCTACTGGCCGGCACTATGAGGAAATAAAAAACAGCCTGAACCTCACTGATAGCAAAACTGCATTAACGTTATATAAAAGTTCAGAAATTAGGAAGTATATAATGTTATAATGTCTGTTTATGTTTAACAATGTAATTGATAAAGCGAGACCAAAACTACTCATAACCAATAATGAAGTATATGACTAAAGCATACAAGTATCAGTGTTTTATTTAATGCCATGTCAGCATCTGTGGCTATCTTCATGGCAAAAACTGACTTTATAAAAATACAAGTTATAAATATACAATAAAAATAAAAACCAAGCAGCTAAAGCATATAATACCATTCAAAGGTTTTGGGGTCGGTCATATTTTTTAAATGTTGTTGAGAGAGGACAAAGCTGAATTTTCAATTGTGCTGCTTAATATTTCGGTGAAATAAAGTGTTACATGCTTTTTTTTCAGGATTCTTTCATGAATAGAAAGTTCAAAAGCACAGCATTTATTTGAAATGGAAATCTTTTTAACATTATAAATGTCTTTACAGTCACTTTTGATCAATTTAATGCATCCCTGCCAAATAGAAGTACTAATTTAAAAACATTTCTAAAATCAGTATGTATATATGTATATATATATACACACAGTGAGGAAAATAAGTATTTGAACACCCTGCTATTTTGCAAGTTCTCCCACTTAGAAATCATGAAGGGGTCTGAAATTGTCATCGTAGGTGCATGTCCATTGTGAGAGACATAATAATAAAAAAAAAGATCCAGAAATCACAATGTATGATTTTTTAACTATTTATTTGTATGATACAGCTGCAAATAAGTATTTGAACACCTGAGAAAATCAATGTTAATATTTGGTACAGTAGCCTTTGTTTGCAATTACAGAGGTCAAACGTTTCCTGTAGTTTTTCACCTGGTTTGCACACACTGCAGGAGGGATTTTGGTCCGCTCCTCCACACAGATCTTCTCTAGATCAGTCAGGTTTCTGGCCTGTCGCTGAGAAACACGGAGTTTGAGCTCCCTCCAAAGATATTGGTTTAAGTCTGGAGACTGGCTAGGCCACGCCAGAACCTTGATATGCTTCTTACAGAGCCACTCCTTGGTTATCCTGGCTGTGTGCTTCGGGTCATTGTCATGTTGGAAGACCCAGCCTCGACCCATCTTCAATGCTCTAACTGAGGGAAGGACGTTGTTCCCCAAAATCTTGCAATACATCCTCTTCTTAATACAGTGCAGTCGCCCTGTCCCATGTGCAGAAAAACACCCCCAAAGCATGATGCTACCACCCCCATGCTTCACAGTAGGGATGGTGTTCTTGGGATGGTACTCATCATTCTTCTTCCTCCAAACACGTTTAGTGGAATTATGACCAAAAAGTTCTATTTTGGTCTCATCTGACCACATGACTTTCTCTCATGACTCCTCTGGATCATCCAAATGGTCATTGGCAAACTTAAGACGGGCCTTGACATGTGCTGGTTTAAGCAGGGGAACCTTCCGTGCCATACATGATTTCAAACCATGACGTCTTAGTGTATTACTAACAGTAACCTTGGAAACGGTGGTCCCAGCTCTTTTCAGGTCATTGACCAGCTCCTCCCGTGTAGTTCTGGGCTGATTTCTCACCTTTCTTAGGATCATTGAGACCCCACGAGGTGAGATCTTGCATGGAGCCCCAGTCCGAGGGAGATTGACAGTCATGTTTAGCTTCTTCCATTTTCTAATGATTGCTCCAACAGTGGACCTTTTTTCACCAAGCTGCTTGGCAATTTCCCCGTAGCCCTTTCCAGCCTTGTGGAGGTGTACAATTTTGTCTCTAGTGTCTTTGGACAGCTCTTTGGTCTTGGCCATGTTAGTAGTTGGATTCTTACTGATTGTATGGGGTGGACAGGTATCTTTATGCAGCTAACGACCTCAAACAGGTGCATCTAATTTAGGATAATAAATGGAGTGGAGGTGGACATTTTAAAGGCAAACTAACAGGTCTTTGAGGGTCAGAATTCTAGCTGATATACAGGTGTTCAAATACTTATTTGCAGCTGTATCATACAAATAAATAGTTAAAAAAATCATACATTGTGTTTTCTGGATTTTTTTTTAGATTATGTCTCTCACAGTGGACATGCACCTACGATGACAGTTTCAGACCCCTCCATGATTTTCAAGTGGGAGAACTTGAAAAATAGCAGGGTGTTCAAATACTTATTTTCCTCACTGTATTATATATATATATATATATATATATATATATATATATATATATATATATATATATATATATATATGCCTTACTGACCCCAAACTTTTGAATGGTAGTGTATGTGTCTTGCGTCAACCCAAGATGAAAACAATTGTGGCATTAATGGTCTCCTCAAAGATGTAAGAAGTTTAAATCACTCACTGATCTCTCCTCTCCACTGCCATGACATCCTGCGCTGACAGTTTGCACCAGGCTTATTAAAATCACATGCGGCACAGGTCGCCTCATCCACCATGGCAGAGGGCTAGGAGAAGAATAATATATGAAGAGAAAGAGATGATTAGACTTACTTTATATATACAGCTGAAGGGGACTAAACATTGTCCTAAAATGTCATCACAATGAAAAACTTAAGCACCAGTCTATAAGCTGAGAACCTGAGGGCCAGGTATTGTACCTGTAGTCTGTTGGTGAGGATGATGTTGGGGTACATAGCCCCCACATCCAGATGATAAATAAGAGGACACTCGATTCTATTGGGCACTTCCTTCAGAGAGATCAGCTTCCTTTTGATCTCGTCACACACCTGAAACAGATCAAATTAATAAGACAGCTGGGGATTAACTTGATACATCCGTGAAAAACATACATACAATAGGTATAAATGAAGAAATGAAGAACCTGTGTCCACAAAAAAACGTCACTGAATACTGACTCTGACTGACCTCATTGAAGTTGGTGACCTGCTCAAGAGGAATCTTCTCCTCTTCCTCAATTGCATGACGAAGAGTACGGTCTACCCTCTGAATCAAAAAGTCAAATGCTGCTGGATTCTGTCAGAAAACAATTTATAAATAATTATGTAGATACGACTCAAATAAAACAACACAAAACAATGTGATTGGTTAAAGATGGACTCCCAGTTACCATTTTAAAGCGACAGGGGATGTCACTGCGAAACACACCAGATTCCAGAGCCTCGACATGGCCGCCCACATAAGTCTCAGAGTCGAGTACATGACCGTCATCTGTGAGTTTGTTAAAGACCTGCTCCTGCTTGTTTGGGAAGACAATGTTGGCATGGAAGGCCTGAACCATCAGCAAGGCTTCACACAGGGTACCGGAGCCTTTCCGCAAAACCTGTTTAAACATTTGTGTCCAGACACATAAAGCAACACCATGATGTTAAAAACTTTTATATATATATATAGCTCAATGTAGTAAAAATAAAAACAAGAATTCATGAATACAGACCTCATCGGGTTCCATAGGAATAATGGTGCAGAGGGCAAAAATGAAGGGATGAACATATTTCATGTAAAGGTAGTATGTGGCCACAGCGTCAGACACTGAATAGGTGGCCAGAGTCTGAAAAACAATAATGCAGCACATGATGCAGTAAACAATAAGTAAATGATGCACAAAGTAACAAAATCATAGTCACTCATAACATATTTGATGTTTAATATATGCAGCCATGTTAAGCAGGATTTTGTACCAATGAGATATTATTGTTGGCAACACAACACAATGAAAATCGAAACTGACCAGATAAACGTCTTGTTACAGTTGTGGCTCGTTTAGACAAAAACTTAAAATAGTACTGACTATGTGTGGCGTTACACAATAAAATCTGTGTTAAAAATAAATTTATTTTTTGCCTGACATTTATGTCACACATTTGTTCTAAGCTTGTGCGGCACTGTCTTTTGGCCAGAGCTAATAAATGGTCCTTGTGTGGCGTGATTCAAACGATGAGTAGCGCTGCTTTGTTCCGCTTTTGACGCATTTAATGGAAGCACTTATCATTAATCAAATTTTGTTTCTCTCACGGTTTATACCTGGCCTAAAATCTAGTGCTGTCACCTTGTGTTGACACCGTGAAACTGCATGATTTGTAAATTAGGTGTGGTGAGCCACAGGTAATATATTTTAATAGACAAGCTGCAGGCCGTTTAAAATGTATCCCCAGGGTGGAATTGGCCCGTGGGCCGGAATTTGGACACCCCAAGTGAACAGTCATTCATGTAAATGATCAATGAGTGTGAAAGGTGGGGAGTAGAGCAAGAGCACCTGTGGTTCTTCAGTAGCCATACGGCACATCTCCTCTGGGTCCAGCTCTACGGGGTCATAACCTAACTTAGCTTTTGCTGCAGCCTTGAGGTTATGACTTCCTACAGGCAGGTAACTGTCTCTCTTTACCCACCTGAATGAAGAGAGAGGGTGAGACAGGGTGTATGAACTAATATAAAGTACATAAGCCATTCATTAGCAAAGAGTGAGTACTTTCTCATTCGTCTCTTTTAAGACAACATTTCGGCCACTCTTACCTGAGGCAGTCCATGTGAATAGCTTGGCTGGCTTTATATTCTCCCTGATTGTCCTTCTGGAAACCGATCTCCCGATACATATTCAGGCCAAGTTGGGCCGCCCTGGTCTCTATAAATGGCCTGAGGACAAAGAGACACAAATTCACCATGATTAGATGCTACTTGTAAAAACACAAAATCATCAAAATCATATGTAAATGCCAAATAAAAACATAAAACAGGCAACAGTATTTTGTGTGATATAATATCAAAAAGTCTAACAGTAATAATCTAAAAGCATGTCCTACCAGTCAAAAAAATCTCCGTTGTAAGTGACAAAAATGCTCGGCTTAGTCTCATGGACGTGTTCAAACCATCTCTGAATGAGAGAGGCCTGCAAGCAGACAGAAAAGGTCAGAAATGGGGAAGGCAAATATTTACCAAACTACAGAAAAAGAGTTTGACAACTTTTACTTTTTTCAAGCCTTGATTTACAATTGACAACACTGTATCAATTATTAAATTGCAGCACTCAGTAACAGTCTGGTAAACAATGCACATAATTTTCAACCTTACCTCATCAGGTTCATTAAATACAGTGAAAGGGCCCTCATATTCAGGTTTAGGGGTGAACTCAAAGTCTTCAATGTCCTCAGAGACAATTTCTCGGTTTGTGATGAGGAAGCCCTGGGAAAATAATACACAAATGTACATTATAAACCATATCAAGTATTAAACATATCAAAGTGGCTGATACAATTTAAATACTGCATGAATAAAATTAAATTACATGTTTACAGCTACTCTATGTAATGAATCACTGACCTATCGTAAGAGCGCAAAATACATTACCTGCCCATCTATCATGTATGATATCATCATGATCTGGTCTGTTTCAGCATCAGGAAACTTCAGAGGGAGTTTAGTGGTCTCAATATCGAACGCCAACACTACAGGATCCTTGGAAAGACAGAAAAATACTGCCATGATTCAGTCCTTCATAATAATTAATGCAGGATACTCAGTGAATAAATGTGAATGACATTGACACAAAATCAGCAAAAATCTAAAGCATCTAAACACTTTAAGACGTGCAGAAGCATTTGTTAAGATTCTTACAGGTCTTTCCACAAGATCATCCCTGCGCACAATCTCAGGAGGATAAGCACTTCCTCTGTACCGCACATTATACCAGTGAGCCTGTCAGAAAACAGCTGTCAGTCAAGAAGGTCTCTTTTGAATATTAAATAATGTATAATCAGTCATGTAGCCTGTATGGAATGATTCTTTACCACATGAATCTTCAGGTCAATAGAAACACGGACGTGATAGGGCACGTCATATTCTCGCATGTCCAAAATGTTGTCAAGCTGCTCAGTCATCTTCTTCGACGAGCCACCCTCATCCTCTGTCATTACATTCCCACCAACCAAAGCACTGTAACATGCAAAAGAGGCATTTATAGGTCTGAATAACAACAGAGAACAATGTTTTAGAAATGTTTAGTTTTACATTGCTGCAACAAAGGTTTCAAAATAAGCTAACTTTACAATGTGCTTTCTTATCGGTGCCAAAGTGTGAATACCTGGATAACATGCTTGTATAGGCGTCATTGGACTTCTCTCTCTCTCTGTTCTTGCGGACAGCAGGTGAGATCTCCCTTTTCACTTTAATAAGGTCATCCACAGTGTTAAAAGAGAGTTTGATGTAGCTCCTCTTCAGGCCCACCAGGTGATTAGGCTTTTAAAGACACATAACAATCAAATGAATGACATTACTGAGTAAAAACAAAAAGATTTTGAAGTATTGATAAATAGATTTTGTTTTATATTCATGTTATATAATGGCATCAGTGTTTTTTAAAGAGATAGTTCACCCAAAAATTACAATTCTGTCATTTATTACCCACCCTTACGTCATTTCAAACTTCCGTTCATCTTCGCAACACAAATGATGATATTTTTGTTGAAATCTGAGAGCTTTCAGTCCCTCAATTGACAGCTACGCTATTTCCACTT